>CM042872.1:5498226-5536435 GCA_023658055.1 Thaleichthys pacificus | reverse complement strand
GTATATGGTCCCATTTCTCGGTACCAGTGAACAATCTAGCAGCCGCACGGAGGAGGAGGAGTTGCAAAGGTGGCTTCATGTCAGTAGACCAGCAAACCCCCCCCCCCCCCCCCCCCCCTCCGGTCTCACCTGGCCAGGACAGGGGGAGAGACAGGGAACTGCAGAGAGCTATGCTGTCCCGGGAGAGAGACGTCTGATAATCGCATTATCACCTTCCTCTCTCCCAGCGAAATCCTTCTCCTCCTCAGTCGGATGGAATCCAGTTACACGAGCAGACTTAGTTTTGTTTTCCCTGAACCTTCCGGAATCGCGGTTCAGCCTCTTTAGAGGCTGGGAGGACCAGATAAGACAGCCGCAATTAACTCTTCTATTTAGACGCGCGGCACTCGGAGACAGCTCTGCGAGATGTGTGCGTGTGTGCGCGTACACGCGTGTCAGCTGTGCAAATGCATGTTCCTGCAAATCCATGTGTGTGCTGTACTTGTGTGTGTGGTGTGTGTTTGTGCGTATGTCCATGTGTCTCTGCTGTGCAGACAGACATGAGTGCAAGTGTGTGTGTGTGTGTGTGTTGCTGTGCGTGTTACAGGCTGTGGTGTGTTGCAGGCGGGCTGAGTGTGTTGGTAACACTGCAGCCGTGAGCCGGCCCTCAGATTAGCTGTGTTCCCCAGCACATGAAGAGGATTTAGAGGAGAAGGATGAGGACAAGCTGGAACGTCTCTGTGAGGAGGAATCCTGTGAATGTGTTCAGGTGAACTTTCACAGGATGAACAGCTTCCTCGTGAACTATGGTCCTGTTCAGTCCCAGGATGAAACACTAATCTCTCACAATATTTCAGATAACCTACCAACCCAGCAGAGCTCATTAATAATCATAATAAGGGATTCATTTAGCAGACACTTCCATGCAAAGCGATACACAGGGAGGATTTGACTCGAAGACCTCTTGATTTGCAATAAAATGCTCTTCCACTGAGCAACTACCGATTCCCGTTCCCAATAGATGTGTATTTGTGAATCCCATACACAAGACTGGTTTAAACTGCAGGCATCTACCTTTGGATATGTTTTTCTGTCCCATGGTCCTAGTGCTAGTGGGTCTCTGGGCTTTAGGTCCTGCTATGGACCTAAAACAACTTTATTTTGGATTTTGGGATGACCTGTCTAGTTTTCATAACAAAGACGTTGACAGGTTATGTTGTTTTGGTTCATGTCAAGTTGCATTGATGAAGACATCCCAAACAATGTCAACTTTGCATAAAAAATGACATTGACCCAATGACACTTAATGACAGCAGTCATAAATGCTCATGAAGATTCATTGAGGTGTCATGTGATGGTTTTGACAGCCATGGTGTTCTGACTGTGTCGTGTCAGACTGATGCCCACAGACCCCTTCAGATCGAGTGCTTGAACATCCCCTGTTCGTCTGGAATACATGTTGGATGGTGCTGTGTTTGTTCCTGCTCTCACCCACACTCTCTCGACCGCTCTCTTTCTCTCTGTATGATGCTCTCTCTCTCTCTCTCACTCTCTTTTCTCACCCTCTATATCTTTACTTAGTCTCTCCAACTCTCTTTCTCTCCATCCCTTATCCTGTCCTACTTTTCTCTCTACTTCTCTCTATCTGTCTCTCTTCGTCTCCATGTTGCCATTTTGTTTTCCCCTCTCTCTCTCTCTGTCTCTGTCTCTGTCTCTCTCTCTCTGTCTCTCTGTCTCTGTCTCTGTCTCTGTCTCTGTCTCTGTCTCTCTCTCTCTCTCTCTCTCTCTCTCTCTCTCTCTCTCTCTCTCTCTCTCTCTCTCTGTGTCTCTCTGTCTCTGTCTCTCTCTCTCTCTCTCTCTCTCTCTCTCTCTCTGTGTCTCTCTGTCTCTGTCTCTCTCTCTCTCTCTCTCTCTCTCTCTCTCTCTCTCTCTCTCTTGTTCCTTCCTCCTTGATGAGCCTTTGTTCCGTTGTGTCGGGCTTCACATAGTGACAGCTCCTTCTCTTCTTAATCACTCCTCTCCTCCCTCCCTCCATTCTCTCGTTCTCTCCATTCTTTTTAATGTCAGATTGCTCCATTCATTTCCTTTCTTCTGCACGTTTGTCTTTTATTCCAAATATCACATGAGTCACCTCCTATTGGATTCAGCACAGAGCCAGTGTGTGTGTGTGAGAGAGAGCGAGAGCGAGAGAGAGAGAGAGAGAGAGAGAGAGAGAGAGAGAGAGAGTGGTGTCTGCACCCAATTTATAGATTCTGCAGAGTTGCCGAGAATATTGATTCAAAACTTAGGTTGTTAGCTGTTGGGTTTAAGGTTTATTGCGTCGGTGATACCCCGAACCACCAAATGTGTTCATTGATGTGTCTCACAAACCCACATTCTTCTCTTTTCTTCTCTTTCTTTCTTTCATTCTTTCATTCTTTCTTTCTTCTTTTCCTTTCTTTTATTTCCTTTCTTTCCTCTCTTCTTCTTTTTCTGTCTCCCTCTCCCACGTCAGGTAAGTACGCCATGAGGGACCTGGTCCACCGGTTGCCAGGCAGCAGCAGCAGTGGCGGGGGCGGCGGCGGAAGCGCGGGCGGCGTCACGCCGGCCGGCAAGACCATGTCCGACGACACGGTGACGGCCGTGTGCTGCGCGCTGCACGAGGTCATCACCAAGAACATGGAGAACGCCAAGGCCCTGCGCGACGCTGGCGGCATCGAGAAGCTCATCGGCATCGCCCGCAGCAAAGGAGACAAGTGAGGAGGGCGCACGTGCCTTGTTTACGCACCCTCACACCCGCGCGCGCACGCGTACATGTGGACACACGGACACATGCTCACACGAGGACGCACACAAACGTGTACACGCACGCGTACACACACGCGTACATGCACGCATGCCCGGTGGCGAGCTGAGGAACGAGCACGCTTTGTACGTCATCGAAGACGACATCTGAGAAGACGAGAGCAAAATCGAGCGAGGCCACAAATGTACACAAACTCTCACACACACACACACACCCTCACAAACACACATCCTCACCCTCACAAACACACATCCTCACAAACACACATCCTCATACACGCACACAACAAAGGGCGATTCCAATTGAGAGAAAAAGAAAGTTGAAGCTGGGGTTGGGGTTGAAAGGGCTCTATAGACAGATCGGTGTTGTGGATTCAGAAGAGGTGCCGGGCAGACCGCATCTTCAGACAGGAACAGGAAGCAGGGAGGGGTGCCTCATTAATGTGGGAAACACATGGTGTCACAACTCCAAGCTCACTGAACCGAGAAGCACTGAACACTGTCAAAATGCCAGTAAAACAGACCCGGCTGTCGCCATGGGAGATTGAGCTGGGTGTTCCGAACGTCATGGCAACCAGCAGGTCAGAAGTTGCTATGCGGCGAGCTGTTATCAGGCATATAGGGGCTTGGGGGGGGCGGGGGAGAGGCGGGGGGGAGAGACGGAGGGGTCGTTAGCTGATGTATTGCCGGGGAGTCTGCAGCAGAGGATTCTGGGAAACGGCCGTGGTTAACATGACAGTGAGGGATGACGGGGTCAACGAGGAGAGGTCCCTCTGACACGCTGGCCTGGGGTCAGCCTGGGGTCGCCTCTCAGTCCTCAGGGACTCGCAGGAAACTGAACCCGGATCAGATCTGAGCCCACTCCCAGAGCGTGCTCTCTGCAGGAATGATTCATGTTGTCAGCATGGTGCTGTGGTAGCTGGGCTTGTCGAAGGGGTTGTCCTCGGTGCTGCTTCTCAGCACTGCTGAGAAACACTTCCTGTTTCCAAGCAGGGACGAAAACCTTGCTCAGAGTATTCACGTCAAACCACTCATGGATGACTAAGCTTTCCATTTCTCCTCCTGTACAATCCAGACCTGATGTCCATACCTGAACATACCATATACTGAATGACATGTATACTATCCTGTTCAGTTTGAGTGTTACATCTGTGTCCACATCAATGAACACTTGACGATGCAAAACAATTCTTCAGAATTGTTCTCAGGGGTGAGTGCTTGACCTTGTTTCTCTCCACGCAAACCGTCTGTATTCAAATGGTTCAACTGCAGCCAGAAACGCCAGGAAGAACGGGGTCATCCACACGGAGCTAACTTACATTATCTGCGATCTTTAAGCCAGCTGTTCTCTCTTAAGTGGCCAGAGGATGTGATTAGCTTAGCTTAAGAAGGTGTCCAGGGCTAATGGTTCCCTAGGCTCCTCCTCTTGTGCTAAAGTCCTGGCACTTGTGAAGCAGGAGCCAAAGAGAATATCTCATGTGCAGTAAATGTTATACTGGTTATATAGTAAAAGTCATACAGTACACAGTGGAATAGTATAGCTTTTTATAGTATAGCTCACATTTAGTGGACTATTATGCTCCTGGAAGAAATACCCCGGAGACAGTTCTGAGGGACGGGGTCGACAGGGTCAGACGAGTAACTCCAGCATGAAGTTACAGTCTGAAACTTCCCCTGGTAAGAACACGTTGTGAAGCAAATGCTGGGATATTTATAGGGATGTGCTGTGTTGTTTATTAATGTCTCTCTCTTTATCTCTCCCTTTCTGCCTATCCATCTCTGTCTCTTCTCTCTCTCCTCTATCTTTCCCTCTCCTCTATCTTTCTCCTCAACTCTCTCCTCTCTCTTTCTTTCTTTCTCTCTCTCTCTCTTTCTCTCTCTCCCCTCTCTCTCTTCTCTCTCTCTCTCTCTCTCTCTCTCTCTCTCTCTCTCTCTCTCTCTCTCTCTCTCTCTCTCTCTCTCTCTCTCTCTCTCTCTCTCTCTCTCTCTCTCTCTCCCAGACACTCAGCGAAGGTGGTAAAGGCAGCCTCCCAGGTCCTCAGCAGCATGTGGCAGTACAGAGATCTACGCTCCCTTTACAAGAAGGTTAGACATGGCACACACACACACACTGTCACACACACACACATACTGCCACACTGTGGGGTTACACCCTCTCTCTGTCTCCCCGTGTTTAGTATTAGCTGTAATGACCCGACTGGTCTGTCAGTAAAGTGAGAGGCAGATCTGAAATGTTCCCCTCGTGTTCCAGGCCTCCACCTTGCCACTCTGTATTCCAGCCACCAGCCAGTTTCTCTTACTTTAAGTGCTTCACAAAATAGGAATGCATTGTCTTTGATGAAAGGTGTGAATCGTACTAACTATTGCTGTGAGTGCGGGTGTGTTTGCGTGTTTTGCAGGTCATTAATGAACAGGAATGTGCGAAAGAACACACGTTTGTTTGTGTGCGTGCGTGTGCCTGTGTGTGCATGTGTACGTGTACCTGCGTGTGTGTGCATGTGTGCCTGTGTGTGCCCCTCAATCATGGGTGTACCTGTGTGTGTGTGTTGTCGTTGAGCCTCCGGGTCCTGTCATCTCAGAGTATATCACTTGAGTGAACGTTGACTGCTGACAGATGCACAGAGACAGAGGGCAGGCCTCACTGTGGCCCAGCCTCACACCATCCCAAGCCCTCTACATCATCCTCCACCTCATCCTCCACCTCATCCTCAACATCATCCTCACATCATCCTCCACCTCATCCTCAACATCATCCTCCACCTCATCCTCCACCTCATCCTCAACATCATCCTCCACCTCATCCTCAACATCATCCTCCACCTCATCCTCCACCTCATCCACCACCTCATCCTCAACATCATCCTCCACCTCATCCTCAACATCATCCTCCACCTCATCCTCCACCTCATCCACCACCTCATCCTCCACCTCATCCACCACCTCATCTTCAACATCATCCTCCACCTCATCCTCAACATCATCCTCCACCTCACCTCATCCTCAACATCCTCCATATGACCCCATCACCACCTCTGCCATCTCTCTACCATCATCATCCCTACTTGTGGAGAACACTGTTCATAATGTTGAGAGTGTGTAGACATGGTGCGAAATATCCAGTGGATTTATATGGGATTAGGACAGGATAGTACAGGACAGGATAGTACAGGACAGTACAGGACAGGATAGTACAGGACAGTACAGGACAGGATAGTACAGGACAGTACAGGACAGGATAGTACAGGACAGGATAGTACAGGACAGTACAGGACAGGATAGTACAGGACAGTACAGGACAGGACAGTACAGGACAGGATAGTACAGGACAGGATAGTACAGGACAGTACAGGACAGGATAGTACAGGACAGTACAGGACAGGATAGTACAGGACAGGATAGTACAGGACAGTACAGGACAGGATAGTACAGGACAGGAATAGTACAGGACAGTACAGGACAGTACAGGACAGGATAGTACAGGACAGTACAGGACAGGATAGTACAGGATAGTAGAATCAAGCATACAAAGAGAGAGGGGGATGGGAGAGAGAGGAGAGAGAGAGAGAGAGAGGGTAGAGAGGAGAGAGAGAGAGAGAGAGAGAGAGAGAGAGAGAGAGAGAGAGAGAGAGAGAGAGAGAGAGAGAGAGAGAGAGAGAAAGAACAGAGACGGGAGGGGTGGGGTGCATGTTCATGTGAGAGAGGACGTCTGGGTCAATGATCAGTTGGTTTGAGACAGGTGTGTCAGAGAATTGCTTTGCTTTGAAGTCTAGGCTAATGAGAATATCTACAAGTCTTGTGTGTGTGTGTGTGTGTGAGAGAGAGAGTGTATGTTCATTTGTGTATGTGTGTGTGTGTGTGCTATTCACTGACAACTGTTAATCACTTCCTACAGCAGTGTAGAGAGAGATGGTTTGCCTCGGGGCTTTTGCAAGAAGTGATAAGAGGAGAGGAGATTAGAGCAGTATAAACAAACAGCGTACGAATGCAGACCTGGGCCGCTCACACATCCATATGGTTGGACTCATCAATAAAACACACAGCTCACATTTACACTGAGACACAAACAGGACTGTCGTCGTCAACCCCATAAAGTAATACTACGGACTTGACAAATCGTTAAATACTTTTATTTGATTTTTTTTTTGTGTGTGTGTGTGTGTATGTGTATTTAGTGTTTTTGGATTCTTCAGATGAAAGATTTGGCCAGTGAGAAACATGGTGTCATACACACCGAACATGTGACACGTGTTGGTCTGGGTCACCAGATTGTATCCGTCGTGCCTGGGTCATGTGTGTGGCGGATTTAGAACATGTTAAGGACGTGTGTGTTACGGTGCGTGACGCCAGCTCAGCTCTTATTGATTTCTTTCCAGAGCACCTCTTACACACACACACACACACACACACTCTTGCACGACAATGAACAAACGCACACACACACGGGATAGAAACCCACATCCACAAGTTTAGACTCTCATTATGCGTCAGTTTCCCAGGTAAACATATTCACACTTACACACGTACTCAGCGGGAATCCCTCAGGGTCAACACGTACCTGACGTGAACACGTGTCATTTGGGGGGGTTGGGGGGGGGGGGGGGAAGAGGGAGGATGCTATTATTAGCAACTCCCTTCTCCCTCAGCCCCAAAGTTCTGCCAAACTGCACGTGAGCGCCTGTTACAGTATATTTCTGTGGGTGGCGAGAGAGAGAGGGGGGGGGGGGGGGGGGTCTGCGACAAGGTGTGGATTGGACGTGGGGGGAGAGCGGGGGTGGAGGGTGTGCATGCCCCTTGGAGTGTGACTGAGTGTGTAAGTTGGACATGTGCACGACAGAGAGAAAGTGAGAGACTGTGGAAGTTAGTATCGGCGTGTGTGTAATTGTGTGGGTGTGTGCATGTGCATGTGTGTGTGTACATACTGTATGTGTGTGTGTTTGTAAATATCTGTGTGCAGTACTGGTCCTAGCACAATTGGCGCCCTAGGCAAGACTTACCACGAGCACCCCCGCCCGTGGCGCAGTTGCAACCGTAGTGCACAACTGCACTGGCTGGTAGTGCCGGAGGGTTAGTTAATGGAATGCACTTCGGAAAATGCCGCCCCCCTCTTCATGCCTATGTCGCCTATAGGAAGCACCGGCCCTGTGTGTGTGTGTGTGTGTGCTTGCCAGATGATGGATGACTGTGCCTACCTTGCAGAAACAAGCTACCATAGTATGTTACCACCATCGTTCCCCATCCTAACTTTCCACCCTGAATCACTGCTGAAGCCTCCTTCACGTTTGTTATTGAACCTTCAAATGATATTAAGAGATCCCAAGTAGCTGAAATGACCATCCTTTATTGTATTAAATCCCCCCGGCTTGTTCCCAGAGTTCTAAGACTGTAAGTCGTCTAAGAGGATGAGCGCTTGAATATGTCTCACCATCAACACTGTCACTGTCTGTACAACTCTCGCCGGTCTCATCTTTGAAGTGAGCCCGACCTGTTTTAGAGAGCTGAGGAGTGGCTTCTCTCCTCCTTTCGCTGTCTCTGTCTCTTTCTCTCTCTCTCTTTTTTTTCTTCTCTTTTCTCTCTCTCTCTCTCTCTCTCTCTCTCTCTCTCTCTCTCTCTCTCTCTCTCTCTCTCTCTCACACTTTTTCTCTCTCTCTTTCCCCCCTCTCTCTCTCTCTCTCTCTCTCTCTTTCTCTCTCTTTCCCCCCCCTCTCTCTCTCTCTCTCTCTCTCTCTTTCTCTCTCTTTCCCTTTCTTTCTCTCTCTCTCTCTTTCTCCCTCTATGCCAACGTGAGGGGATTTGGACATAAAAACCTGAATGTTAAAAACCGTAAAATGGAGCGAGAGGAGAGAGTCGACAGAAGTTGCTTCCAGTCAAGCCTGGGGAGACTGGCCAATGACGCGTAACCTTTGCAGTGTCTCGCCGGAATCGTCTCTCTCTCTCTCTCTCTCACACACACACGCACGCACACGGACAAGCGTCCACACATCACACGCACGCACAAACGTCCACACGCATACACTCTCACACATGCGAAATCCCTCTCGCGAGCACCAGCCCCTCGCATCCACGCCTTCTCGCACGAGCGCACATCCTCTGACATCACTCATTCCAGCGAGCGCTGGTAGGGGCCGCACACCTACACACACGCACACACACCGACAAACACATACAATCATTCACAACACACACACACACACACTTGAGCGTCCTCTTAACTTGCAGTCTCTCACGACCTTCAAATACCTGTCCTACGGAGTTAGGAGCACAACGGTTGCCTGGCAACCTGACTTTCTCTTTAAAAAGAGAGAACGAGAAGAAAGAGAGAGACAGACAGAGAGGGACAGAGTTCGACAAGGCAGCTCAGGGGAAAATCGCGCAGAGGAAAGAGACAGAAGAGAGTGGAGGAAGGGAGGGAGGGAGCTAGGGAGTGGGTGAAGAAGGGAGGGAGGGAGGGAGGGAGGGAGGGAGGGAGGGAAAGTAAGAGGTCTTTGAACTGTTGTGCTGCGGAGTCCCCAACAGTCAACATTCCCTCCACCTGGAGCGTTGCAGAATGTCGAAGGCGTCACCCCAGGGCCGAGGAGCGACAGTGTCTGTGTGTGTTCTCCTGCATCTTCAAACAAACAGGCTGCAGTGTGTCAACAGGCCGGGATTTCACCACTGAGGACCGAAAACCGCTCCACCTTTTGCCGCTTGTCCGACAGCCTTCGCGGTTGTGTTGTTGACGCTGTTGTTGTTGTTGTGTTGTCGTTCCCCAGGACGGCTACTCTCAGTACCACTTTGTGGGCTCCGCCTCCACGATAGAGCGGGACAGACAGCGGCCGTACTCCTCCTCCCGCACGCCCTCCGTATCCCCCGTACGCACCTCACCCAACAACCGCTCCGGTGAGTCTCACACACACACTCAAACACGCTCACGCACACTCTCTCTCTCTCTCTCTCTCTCTCTCTCTCTCTCACAGACACACACGCACTCTCTCTCACACACACACACTCTCTCACACACACACTCTCTCACACACACACTCTTTCTCTCTCTCTCTCTCACAGACATACACGCACTCTCTCTCGCACACAAAGTCTCTCTCATGCACATACTCTCTTTCTCTCACACACACACACTCTCTCTCACACGCACACTCTCTCTCACACACATACTCTCTCACAGACACACACACACACACTCCTCCTCGTATGCACCTCACCCCACAGCCGCTCCAGGGAGCACATTCCAGTCACAGCCCACACACCAACACTCTTATACTCGGATATAGTGTACGTGTGTACATTTCACCAAATCTCGTCATTGACACACATTCACAAACACACACAGACTTACATACACACACACAACACACACAGATGTGTCTGTGTGTGTGTCTCTCCATCACCTCACCAAGAAACCGCCCTCACCGCTGACTGAAGTTCTCACTTAACCAAGCCACTGAACCACATAGGAGTGTACCAGTTAGCCATAGCTCTTAGCAATAGCGCTAGCCCGCCTATGGGCCTTCACACTGGGCTCAGCGCTATTAGAGTTAGCCGTTAGCATCTGCGCTAGCAAGCCTGTGGCAGCGCTTTCTCCACAGTGGGCTTAGCACACTGATGAGCAGAAAAGTGCTTTTCCTCCCCCTGGCTTAGAGGATACTTTAACAAGCCCAGTCAGCTGCTGGCGTTAATGGCTGTGTGCAGTGTGGTGAGTGTGTCTTTGGGTGTGTTTGTGTGTGCGTGTGTATGTGAACGGGTCGGGGCCCGGGGTGGGGAGGATGTGGGGGTGGTGGGCGGGGGGGGGGGGTGGTCATGTGTGATTATGGCGTTGCGTGTGAGGTGTGTGCGAGGTGGGGGTTGTGTGCGTGCGTGCGGTGCCTTGGCATTGCCTGTGTGTAGTCTCTCTATAAAAGAGGAGGAGGAGGAGCGGGCAGAGAGAGTGTGAAGGGGGGAGGGATAAGAGAGAGAGGATAGACTGATGTTTGACTTTGCTGACATTGAGAAGAGGAGCTTACAGCTGACGACGGTCCATGGAACGCTCTGATTGGACTAATAAGAGGGATTTTACCCCTCCCCTCCCCCCCCCTCCGCTCTTCCTCCTCCCACCAGCCATCTCTAGCTCCTCCTCCCTCCCTCCCTCCTCCCTCTCTCCGCTCTCTCGCTCTCTCTCTCTCTCTCTCTATCCTCCTCCTCCTCCATTGCTCTCTCTCCGCAATGTCCGCTTTCCTCGGCCTCCCATTGTCCCTCGCCTCCCTCCCTCGTCACCTTCCTCTCTCTCTCTCGTCTCTCTCTCTCCATCCTCCTCCCTCCATTCTCATCTCTCAGTCGCTTTCCTCCCTCCCTCCTTCCCTCCCCCCCTCCTTCTCTATCTCTTTCTTCCTCCTCCTCTCTTCCTTCACGCTCTCTTTCCTCCTTCCTCTCCTTCCTCCCCTGTGGGTTTCTTCCTCCCTCCCTTCTCGCTTGCCTTCCCTTTCCTCCCTCAGTTCTCCTCCTGTCCTCTTGGTAAATTATCCCTCTACAACCTCCCCCCCCTCCCCCTCTCCTCCTCCCTGCTGTCTCTCCTGCTCACATCTACTGCAGGTCTCCTCACCCACAGCACAGCACACACACACACACAGCACACACACACAGCATACACACACATGTATATCTGTTCAGCATGTTTCGGAGTTGGTTTTTGTTTCCTTTGAGATGCATCAAAGAAATGTAAGAGGAAGGAGGGAGGCATGGAGGGAGAGAAGAAAGAGAGAGCGTGGGAGAGAGAGAGACAGGATGAGAAGGAGACAGAGAATATAGGGCACACAAGTAGAGAGACGGAGAGACCATGGGAAGAGATGAGTAAAGGAGAGATACGGTGGGAGGGAGGGAGGGAGGGGACCGGGGGGGGGGAAGGAGGGAGGGAGGGAGGGAGGGAGAGAGAGAGAGAGAGAGAGAGAGAGAGAGAGAGAGAGAGAGAGGAGAGAGGGAGGGAGGGAGGGGACGGGGAGGGAGGTAAGGGGGGAGGGAGGAGAGGGAGAGAGGAGGGAGGGAGGGGAGAGGGGGAGGGGAGGGAGAGAGAGAGGGGAGGGAGGAGAGGTAGTTACGAGGAGATGAGCGACGCAGGGGCAGTGGGAGAAGGAGTGATGTGAGCACACACATCCCCAGTTCAGACAGTCTTCATCGACTGTCCGAAATGAGTCATGTCCCAAGAACAAATACCATGACTTCAAAGGCACACACACACACAACACACACACAGATGAAGATGCCAAAGAGAAGCCCCGCCCCAGCTGTGACAGTGTTCAGGCCTTGTCTCCATGGTGACTATAATGGTGACATGCCTGGTCTAGCCGGGGTAACAGGAGGTAACAGTGACAGGTTACGTTTGGCTGTGATCCTTTTAGGGAAGTCTTGTCATGTTGCTGTCGGCTCAGCATGAAGCTGCTGTTGGAGCTGAACTCAGGGCCACGGTAGCCCAATCCTGTTTCTATCTGTCTCAACATGGTCCAATCCTCCTCTCCACTACTCCTCTCCTCCTCTCCTCTCTCTCCTCTCCTGTCCTCCTCTCCTCTCCTCTTCTCTCCTCCCCCCTCCTGTCCTCTAGGGTTATTTATAGAGTGTCCTGTGTAGTGAAGGGTATACATGGTCCATGTCTCTGTGGACTGTGTAGGTAAGCAGTCTGTAATGTACAGGTAGACCAGTTTGTACGATAATGTGTAAAGTAAGCAGTTGGTAAGAGTGTGTGAGTAAGCATTTTCACCGGGGGCATAGAGAGGATTACACTGTGTGTGTGCGAGAGTGCGTGCGCGCAGTTGTGCGGGAGTGCACGTGTGTGAGCGTGTCGGTGTGTCTGCATGTCGGTGTGGGCGTGCGCGTGTGTGTGCGTGTCTGCGTGAGTGTGTGTCTGCGCGGGTGTGGTGTGTGAGTGTGTAGCTGGCATTTTCAGGGGAATCAGACACCCTGTGACCTGTATGAGTCTGCCTTCATGCCTACACATTAAACACACCTAATGAAGAGTAATGACTCCCCACCTAGACCTGCTGCGTCACACAGATCCATCCTCCCTCTGCACGCCAGCTGACGTGTCTGTGTATCCGGGGTGTGTGTGTGTGTGTGTGCGTGTGTTTACAGCGAGCGCCCCAGCCTCTCCCAGGGAGATGATGAGTCTGAAGGAACGTAAGACGGACTACGACTCCACGGCAACCAACGCCGGTTTCCATGGCAACAAAGGCGAACACGCGTCCCGAAAAGACGCCATGGGAGGTGTGTGCGCACGCACGCGTGTATTTGTGGGCTTGCGAGAGAGAGGATTATCTCCTCTTCCCTCTGTTCTCTCTCTCTCTTGTCTCTCTCACACACCCTCAACATGATTACCATCTTTTTTTTTCTCTCCATCTGTCTTTATTCTTCACACTCTTGTCATTCCTCTTTCTTTCCCACCCGTTCTCTCTCTCCCTTTCTCTCTCTCTCTCCCTTTCTCTCTCTCTCTCCCTTTCTCTCTCTCTCTCCCTTTCTCTCTCTCTCTCTCTCTCTCTCTATCTCCCTATCTGCCTATCTCTCTCCCTCTCTGCCTCTCCCTCTCTCCCTCTCTCCCTCTCTCCCTCTCTCCCTCTCCCTCTCCCTCTCTCCCTCTCCCTCTCCCTCTCCCTCTCTCTCTCTCTCTCTCCCTCTCTGCCTCTCCCTCTCTCTCTCTCTCTCTCTCTCTCTCTCTCCCTCTCTGCCTCTCCCTCTCTCTCTCTCTCCCTCTCTCTCTCTCTCTCTCTCTCTCTCTCCCTCTCTGCCTCTCCCTCTCTCTCTCTCTCTCTCTCTCTCTCTCTCCCTCTCTCTTGTATTAGCATGTCTGTCCTGGCTCTTGGTCCTCATTAGTCGAGATCCAGAACTGCCAGTTTTTAGACACACACTAATGAGTTGTTTTTATACTAAATTGCTGATGTTGTTTTCACCAGAGTTGCTGACGTTTATGATCAGGTTCCCTCACCTGGCTGCCAGTACTGACTGGCTTTCTTTCTTAATTCCTTTCTTTCTTTCCCTCTCTCCGTCTCACTGTATGTGTCTGGCCTAATGTCCCTCCTCCCTCCTCTCTCTCTTACTCACTCTTACTTTCTCTCTCTGTCTGGTTTTTGATCTGTTCGTTTTGGCCTGAGTTCCAGCATCAATGTGATGAAGTAGGTTTTCTAATGCCTAGGTTGGTGTAACTCAGCTCCTGCTGTCTAACTGTCTGTCTGTCTGTCTGCCTGTCTGCCTGTCTGCCTGTCTGCCAATCCATCTCTATTGATTTTCCTCATTCCTCTCTTTCTTCTTCCTCCCTCTTCCCCTCTCTCTTCCTCAGTTCCAGTCTCCTGTGGAACATCTACATTGTTCAGGAACTCTTACGTGACTGCTAATGACGATCTTAAACACAACCAGGTGAGAAACACACACACACACCCTCCCACACACACACACACATCCGTGACCAATTGCTTGTCAGGGGTGGTGTCAAGCCACTCCTGTTGTCATGGCTATAGTTGCCAGGGTTGCTAGGGGAAACTCTGATAAGGGAGCATTTTTTTTTTTAGCGACATCACTGACACAGCTCCACCCCCTATTAGAAGACTGTGAAACCATGGCAACCAGAAAACCCCGCCCATGCCCAATTAAAAACCTAATCTCATCTTATCAGCCCTGATTTAATTGAACCAATTAAATGCTAGTGTGAAATTACAACTTTGGACTGGAGTAAAGACTATTAAAGCATGGAGGATTGGCTCCCTAGTCTCTCTGTTCTGAAACCCTTTTGATAACACATTCTCTAAGCATAGGCGAGTCGGAGAGAAGATACTGATCGAGAAGTAGGATGGAAGTTTAGTGGGTGTTGTTCAAAAGCTTACCACACACACAGAAACACAAACACACACACACATGCACACCTGCATGTTGTCATGTTGTGTCAGTCACACACATACACACACAAACGCACACGCACACACACAGATGTTATGTCAGAGAAGAAATTGCATGTAAAACAGAAGGCCAGCTACTCCTGCTCGATTCCCTTGAAACCCCTCTACCTATCAATGTCCTGCACTTTCTCCCTCTCTCCCCCTCTCCCCCTCTCCACCTCTCCCCCTCTCCCTCCCTCCCTCCATATCTCCCCCTGATCTTTCCCTCTCTTTTTCTTTCCCTCACCTTCCTCTCCCTCCCTCCTCCCGCTCCTCTCCGGCTCTCCCCCCGCTCCTCTCTTCCCTCCCTCCCCCCCCTCCCCCAGGTTCCCATCGCTCAGCCCCCCGCCCCCTCCAGCCTCCAGGACAGCCCCCCTCTGAAGGACTACGACTCCTCCTCCTCCTTCCAGCAGCAGCAGCAGCAGCAGCAGCAGCAGCCGCCCCAGGCCCCGCCCCACAGCCAGAGCCGCAGCTTCGAGGAGGCCTTCTACGAGCCCCAGCAGCCCCCGCCCCAGCCCCCGCCTTCAGCCCCCGCCCCAACCTCACCCCGCTGCGGGGCCCCCCTCTGCGGCCACCGACCTCCGCATGCACCTGGGCCTCAAGTCCACCGGCAACTACGTGGACTTCTACTCAGCCTCGCGGCCCTACAGCGAACTGAACTACGAGACCAGTCACTACCCAGCCTCCCCCGACTCCTGGGTTTAGACCGGGGAGCGCGTGTGCGAGCGTGCGTGTGCGAGCGTGCGTGTGCGTGGACGTGTGTGTTTGCTTGTGTCTGCGGGTGTGTGGTTTATAGGTGGCATCTTCGACAGGTCACAGGGCTTGAGGGGGGGCGGTGACGGAAACGGAAATTGGTTGGGGGGGGGGGGGGGGTTGTGTGGGTGGGGGGGTCGGAGTTGAGGGGGGTGGTGTGGGCAGGGGGAGTGCCGGACGGAGAGAGGGGGGGGGGGGGAGAGAGAGAGAGGATGTGCATGTGCATGCATACCACGAAAACATTTAGCTTTTCCGACATTTGGTTTGTTCAGAGCTCGTTCATCGGGACGTGTGTGTGAGTGTGTATATACGTGTGTGTGTGTGTGTGCGTGGTTGGTGTCAGGCGAAGGCGAGATAGGCACACAGAAACCGAGAGAGATGAACAAAGGGAGCCTGCAGGAAAGCCAATGAATTGGAGGAGGGAGAGATCTCGTTATCACAATGGTGACAAGGAGAGGAGGAGAGGATAACAGAGATGGCAGCCGGGGAGGTGTGAAGAGGCGCCAAAGTTTTACTCGGCAAACGGTCGACTATGAAAAGCGGAGAGAGAGAGAGAGAGAGAGCGAAAGAGAGCGAAAGAGAGCGAAAGAGAGCGAAAGAGAGCGAAAGAGAGAGAATGGCATAGAAGAAGAAAAAAGAGAGAGAGAGAGAGAGAGAGAGAGAGAGAGAGAGAGAGAGAGAGAGAGAGAGAGTGCTGCCTCTACATTGACCCACAGCCCAGTCTTCTAGCCTCCGCTCCATGGACTGTCCGCGGAGAGAGGAAGATGCTAGATGCTTCTGGTCCTCAACTCATTTTACCCGTGTGATGTCGTTTTCTCCCAAGTCATACTTCCTCCCTATACAAGTTTCTACCGAGTCATGATCATTTGCTGTTCACTCCCGGTAATATTGTGTATATTACACACCTGTTGCTTGGGTCCTCATTGTGACTTTGGAAAATGTTTGACCATGACTGAAAATACACCGACAAACAACAAATCACTTTGGAAAAGGTACACTCGACGTCAATGACTATTATCCCACTTTCCTGATAGACAGGGGCTATAGTAGTGTTGTCTTCTCTCTATATGAGTATGTGATTTTGTTTGTGTGAATCTTAGACAGAGGAAGCTGACCACTACCAAACACAGGCCATCCTAGTTCCCGTCGGCGACAAAGTGCTTTTTCACTGCCTAAACAATTAGATGTATATATGACAAACCGACCTCTTCAGAAGGCTACACTTGTCCAGTGTTTGAACGCTAAGAAATTTGACAGTTTTGTTCACCCATATGTCCATAAAAAAAAAGAAGGAAATGTACAAAAGCTACTGTCGGACAGAGGTTAAACTGTACTTTTAGGGTGAGAGCTGATGTTGTGCCAAACTTTCCCACCTCAAAACCCATTTTCCCAGGAAGCGAGTGGGATCTAAGGGTTGGAGATCACAGACAATGACCTCATCATCTGCTCTGCTGTTTGTGCTCTTGTTTTTTTCCTGAATGTGTTGTGATTGGATAAAGCTGAAACCATAGCAGAGGATAACATCGGGGGAGGCACAAGCCCCGCCCCGCCCTCCCTCACCCCCGCACCCCCCCCCCCCCCCCGCCCCCGCCACCCACTCAAATGTACAGACTTTGCCTCTTTATGTTTAGCCGAGTGTGTGTGTGTGCACCTGGGCGCGCGTGTGTTGGCGTGCGCGCCCGTGTTGCGTACGTGGTCATGCATGCATGCGTGTATTTGTGAGTGTGTGTCCCTGCGTGCCTGTGTGCGTGTGCGGCGCCTGTCCGTGTTTCAATCAGTGTTGGAAAAAAGAGGCCGTTCCTACCGACAGTTTGTCCGATTTTACGACACAGAAAACCCATGGTTAAAATCACTAGGCTGAAATGTTGATAGAGAATGATAAATCTATATATATGAATATAAATATATATAATTTTTATGTGCAGCTGTCGGTGTCACTAAAAGCAACAACGTTTTAAGAGAACAAAAAAAAAAAACTAAAGACCTGTACATCAAGATTCTCTTCACAGGACTGATCCTAGAGAAGAGTGAGGAAGATGGGGTAGCCCATATAGCAACGTGTGGAGATCCTGGTGTGAGTTGACTTGTGTGTTTTTGTGTATACATGCTTCTTAGACCCTGCTGAGAAGAGACAGGAAACACCAGGAAAAATAAAGAGACTCTTTACAATCAACACCCTTGTCCTGTGCCCTTCAATCCTCCTCGCTCGCCAACAATCATTAGACAGCCTTTGTTTTTTGGGGGGGATGCCTGGCGACCCGTCGACCCGTCCTTACATGACAGCCACCGCTCTCCTCCGTCTCACAAACAGCACGTCGATGCCGTCGACCACGAGTCAACCTCGTCAGGTAAAAGCCCCGGATAGCGTGTACGCCGACCGTGACGCGGTCGCGTGTCTCGCTGACGGGCGACAGGCCACGTCACGATAAGCATCTGGTTCTCCGTCGCATGCAATCCGGTGTAGGAGTGGTCTAGGGTCCGACAGACATGCAGCTACATGTCGGGGTGATGAAGCTATGAATATCTAATACCTTCCCTTTCCCCAAAGACGACCCTGATGTCTCACGCTATCTGATGTCCTGACATCATACAGAGGCTTGTCAATGGTTCGCCTGGAGATGTGGAACCTGTTCAGGTTATAAATGGACAGCTGTTGGAAGTGCCAGTGCAGAGGTATGAGGCGACCAGTGTGGGTGAATGTGGATGCCGGCGATTTGTATAGAAACGACTCTGTGTTCAGAGTTTTTGACGGAAGACATCGTCTTGGGAAGGAAAATATTCCTCCATGTATCCTAAGCAGAGATTTTTTCATTGAGGTGTCTCGGGCCTTTCAGCGCCCCCACCCCCCTCCCTCCAAACCCCCCCCCCCCCCCCCCCCCCCCCCCCACACTCATTTCCATCAACTGAAAGGTGGGAACGATGTGTTTCCATTCTCCTTGCGCAAATCTTTGCCTCATTGGGACCCCTTCTCTGCCCCAGGCAAGTCGAGCTAAAAGCTTTTCATCAAGACAGCCATTCAGACCTCGACTAAAATACCTTTTAAGTGACTGGGAGATAGTCCTGGCATTTTAACAATCCCCTGGAACTCATTTGGCCGGGGCCCACCTTGGCTCTGTCACCCTGGTGTGTAATGCACTGTTCTGTAATGGCTCCATCTGAATGATTATTAGACCTCACAGTAAGAGGCTTCCCATCAGGGAGAGGGGGATGACCGAGGTGGCCTAATGTGGCATGGAAATAGCAGTTCACTTTCACCACACAGACTCCTCCTCCGCTGGTTGGAACGTGGCATGGCTGGCAGGCCTTGGTGAACACCTCCCTCTCGCCCTCTCTCTCTCTCCTTCTCTCTCCCTCTCTCTTTCTCCACATCCTCTCTCTCAACTGTCTTTCTCTCAATTTTCTTTCTCCCTGTCGCCTCCTCTTTCTCTCTGTTTCTCCTCTATCTCTGTCACTCACTCTCTCCACCTCTTACTCCTCTCTCTCTCTCTCTCTCTCCCTCCTCCCTTCTATATTTTTGTTTCTCTCTCCTCCTCCTCTTTGTCTCTTTCTTTCTCTCTCCCTCTCTCTGTCTGCCCACCCATCCATAGCAGACCTCCTTTAGCCCTTAGAGGCTGTGTATGTGTGTGTCTGTGTGAATGTATGAGGTAGTGTGTGTGTGTGTGTGTGTGTGTGTGTCTGTATGAGGTAGTATGTGTGTGTAGATGTATTAGGGAGTGAGTGTGTGTGTATGTGTGTGGACGTTTGAGTGTGTGTGTATGTATTAGGCTGTGTGTGTGTGTGTGTATCTGTGTGTAGAGGCTGTGAAAACACTCTGGAGGGTTAGGCCCCAAATCAATTTTCAACAAAGAAACAAAGGTGAACTTTCAGAGAGCTGTCGACACCCCCGAACACTCCGCCTAACGGAACAGATGCACCCTGGGAGCGAGGGATGTGAGGAGAGGAGGGATAGTGATGGATGGAGAGAGGAGAAGGGTACAGATTTGGCATATCTATAATATGGAACACACAAGTAAAGGAGGGACAGGGCAGAGACAGGGGGGGAGAAGGAAGATCGAGAGACACGACTTAAACACAGCGAGCGGTACAGAGAGGGATGATGTGGACAGAGAACTGAGAGAGGGGAGGGAGAGAGGCAGAGAGAGAGAGAGAGAGAGAGAGAGGGGGGGGGGGGAAGAGGAAACGATCCCTGGTGGCATGTGGTGATTCATTTAGAGGCTGCGCTGGAAAAGCCCAAGGTTTTAATTTGTGCTCGACGCCCAGCAGAGAGGAGCTGGACTGATAAATGACGCTCCACATCTCCACGTAGAACCGCCATTGTACAGCCCTGCTATCATGAGACAGCAGGAACACAGATGAATACACCTGCTGTTCTCCTAACCTGACAGGGAAAGAACACTGTCAAAAAAATCAATCATATCATATTTAATATATTGTACAGTAGCTGTATTGTGGGGGTTTCTGGTGTGGTGTTGGGTCGGGTTCTGTCTAAAAGCAACAGCAGTGAGGAGCAGAGGGTGATGGAATGAGGCACAGACCAGCAGAGTTGCTCCTTTCTTTTCGATCGCGACCCTGTTCCTAAACCTCTCGTCTGCCTCTTTCTCCTCCTGGAGGTGGATTCCCCCTCCATCACCCGGCCCTCGGCCCCTCTTCTACAAAACACACTCACACACACACGTTCTCACACGCACGCTCACACACCCTCTCCCAAACCCTCCCTCACACATACTCTCCCAAACTCTCACACACACTCATTCACTCACTCACACACGCTCACACCATAAGGTATCCTGTCAGGTGGAATCCCCTCACAGTGAACTGTAGGGGAACAGTGCTCTCTGTTGGTTATTCATCTGTGATTGTGATGTTACAGAGGCCTCAGCTGGCTCTCCAGAGAGACGTGTGTGTGCGAGCAGGCGCGCGTGTGTGTGTGTGCACCTGTCAGATTCAGCAGACTCACTCACCTGTGACGTCCTCATTCTGTCTCTCTGTAAACCGTCACAGTGAGGAGTCGTCTCAGAGGCACACAGGCACACACACACACACACCCTCACGGGTACACACACCACACACACACGCGCGTACACGCCCCACAAACACACACTCTTGCAGCTAAAGCGCTTACCACACACACACAACACACACATGTGCACACACCGCACATGGGCACAAACTTACACATACACACACATCAGTAACCCTCATAGCAGCCACAGGCAGTTATTCAGATCGTTTACTTTTGAAGAGGGCTTCACCTGGGCTTGTTTTTACCATCTTATATAAACTCACTTGTGTAACCTTCCATGCCTCAACAGCAATCAGCAGAGAGAGAGGGGGAGAGCTCTCCAGCTCCACCAGCCAGACCACAGAGAAAACACAGAGAGAGAGGGGGAGAGAGAGAGAGAGAGAGAGAGAGAGAGGGGGGGGGGGGGGGGGAGAGAGAGAAGGGGGGAGAGAGAGAAAGAGAGAGAGAGAGAGAGAGAGAGGGGGGGGGGGGAAATAGTGAGAAAGGGGGGGAGAGAGGTAAGAGAGAGGGAGATAAAGTGATACTTCTTCCTTATTTCGGGTAAAACCCACAGTAATAACATCCTGTGTTTGTCTTCTGGTAATGTTGGGCTATGAACAAACACAGAGACAACTATCGATGTTCCGTGGTTTCTCAAAAGTTTCAGTCATTGCTTGGGTAGCTGTATTGATGGGTTTTGTCTGACTATTGGAGGATGAGGAGTTTCATGGTTTTCAACAAAGCTATATTCTTCCCTCTAGTGGTCACATCTGTACACGCGCACACGCACCACACACGCACACACACACACACACACGGACGCATCCACTCATCGAAGTCGTACAATGCGACTCTTGTGCTTAAAAGGGAACCATTAATTGTATCCTGATGTTTATTACAATGCATTGAAACATTGATATACGTTCATGAATGATCATTGTTCACAAATGGGGATTTTCTGATTGGTCGAGTCTCATTCCCCTCAGTGACCTCCTGGCCTTTTGATTGGATGTCAACACCTTAAACAGAAAAACACTTTCTCCTTACATGTGATGGGAAGGCTTAACAACTGCCAAAATATATTACTGTCACATGGTGTGTGTTTGTGAGAGAGTAAGTGTGTGTGTGTGTGCAGAGGTGCGTGTGTGTGCAGGGGTGTGTATGTGCGTGAGCATGCGTGCGTATGTGTGCCCACGTGGTCCTTGGACAAGGCTTGTCTGTTGAGGTGTGAATGTTCTCGGTTATTTCTCCACACAGCTGCTCAGCACTGTAATTACACCCACTGAGCTGACAATTAACTTGCGCTCATTACTGTGGCCAATCTGTAACACAACAGCTATATTTAAATTGCATTACTTAATTGTATTACATAGCCTACATGTTGCATCATCTGGGCAGGCGTTAATCTGTGTCGGTCTGGTGTGTTATTGGGCAACGCCCAAGGTTGCGGTTTCGGAATTAAGAATGATATAGGCGTGTGCATACAAACATGTACATGTCGCACACTCCACTTGTGTCTGTTTTTTCCTTTTACACAGGTGCGGTGCGTGGCCTACTGTAACTTCACGGCCATATGGTTGTTGCAGCGGACCTGATCCGTCTCTCTTTCCTTCCTCCTGCCTAATAATAGTATCAAACAGCAGCAGCAGGAGTTGCTGCTCGTCTGATTTCAGAATAGCGGTGCTGCCCACCTGGTAGTCTGCTCACAACACCAACCGCTCTGCGCCGACGCGCCGGTGGGTGGTACGGCATAGTTATTAATATGTGAATTTAGGTAACAGTCTAGAGTAGACATTTTCACTATTACAAAGCTATTCCGTGTGAAGCTATACCCCCCCCCCCCCCCCCTTCTAAAACAGACACTGTGCACATTTTGTCACAATCTGAAATAGTCTCTATATGATTCTCCAAGTGAGTTTTTTTCCCCGTGACACCATTCCCGATCCGTAGCCCTACCGAGCAACGTCAGTTACACTTGGCGTTCCTATTTGCTCTAGGTTTTCCCTGTCGTCATCACGCACCGTTGCCAAACAATGGTTCAGGAAAAGCCACGTTGACGATCTCGACTGAAGTCTACCCAACAATTTGACACAGAAAAGAAAGTCCTGTGCTTTTACGCATTTATAAAACAGTTGTTATACTAGCCATGTCCTCGCCGCCGAAAGAGAAGGTCGAAACCAAAGGCGGGCATCTTCCTGCAGGTAGGCTATAGATGTTGCTTTGTTTTTTTGTTAGTTTTTTACACCACAAATGCACGCCTCGTTTTTCCATGAATCATAACACGGTGTTTCACAAATGTAGCCTACGCACATTTCGACTTTTACTGTTATATACAATGTCAGTGACATGGGTAAGGTAACATATTTAGGGCTGTTCAGCAGTTGTCGCATGCGATAGCGTTGCAAATATGCGCTTCTCATTTTAATACACATAGCCTATGGTGTGAAACATTGTAAATACAGCTGCATGTACATAATTGGATAGATTGTATCTTCAGGCAGCTGGTTTAATAATTGGCCCAGTGTCAAGTCTTGAAATCCGATAACGCGTTAAGCTACGTGTACACAACCCGGGAATTCTAATCTTATGGACTGGCTACAGTAGCTGTGTCGCAGCGTTACGACACATTGCTAACGTAGGCCTACAGCCTGCTTAATAAGCCTGAACATCAAACGATAAATATGTCCATGTGTACAAGTACTAATGGAAAATGTATTGAAAGAAGCAGCACGTGAAATGTTATGTTGTAGTGCTGAAAGCTTACGTTATACTGTGTGTTTCTCAGTAAAGGCAGGGGGGATGAGAATAGTCCAGAAACATCAGGGGGCGGCTCCCCCTCCTGAAGTACCCCAGGAGAAGGACAAGGATGATGAAGAATTTGAGAGCAGCAGGTAATGCACACACACACACAACCACACTTTCCAACCTTTGGAAATACCATATAACGTTACATAACATGAATGTTCACCTTCATTTCATCCAGTGGAAGTTGCCATACTGGTCTTGCTCTCTTAAGCATTAGGCAGATCACACACACGTGCACACACTCAGACACGCACGCATGCGCCCGCGTGCTTCAGAGGTTTTGAAAGGCATGTGTCTGCACAGGTGACAGATTCACACCAGCGTGTGTGTTCTGACAGATTGTTAACACACAGCTACTACCTTGTACAGCCACTATTGTATAAAGTAGTTAAACATAATTCATTTATCTGACAGGAATGCTGATGGGATCTGTGTTTTTTAAAGCAGCGACGTAGTTCAAAGTCCAGCATATTTGATTTCCTTTGATGTAATTGTATATGATTTATTGATCTGTTACGAGAGTATGTTTTATGCTGTTTGTGAGCCCATAACCAAATAACATTTTCTATCATGTGATAGACAAACACTTGTGGGAGTTTTTGTTTGTTGAATATGAATTTCACGTATACTACGGCAAAATAATAATAAAAAAGTTAGAGAGACACTTTTTTTGCGATTCAATATTTTTGGATAGAGACTTTGGACGACAGCCAGGGGCGTAACCTTAACTGCAACATGCCAGGATTGAACTGCCTGTGTTTAGAGTGGCTCTGGGCTGAAGTCACACATTGATTCTGCTTGGGGTCCTCTCTGAGGAGATAGGAGAGAGATGGCTTTGGAAGTGCCTGCTTAAAATTCTGTAGGATTCTACTCTGATGCTAAATCTTGAGTTGTGTCTTGTCCCTTTATCTGTGTGTGTGTGTGTGTGTCTGTGTGTGTGTGTGTGTGTGTGTGTTAGAGAGTTAAATCGCTCAGTGGATAGCTCAGTGGCAGTTTTTAGAATAAATCTTTACTTTTAGTAAGTTGAACATCATTGCATCAGTAAATCTCTCTCTCTTTTTTTCTCTCTCTCTCACCCCCTCCACTCTCTCTCTCTCTCTCTCTCTCTTCTCCTCCCTCTGGTGATAGACAGCTAACAGGTGGCTGCTGGGTAAATTGCACATTTGTAGCAAGCAGTCGAGCGTTGTAGTCAGGGGAGCACCTGCCTCACACAATCCAGACTGGAGAGATGGAGGGATAACTGTGAACGAAAGAAAGAGAGAGAGAAAGAGGGAGGCGGACAGACAAAGGTGATGCAAGGAAAAAAATGGATGAAGGACAGTCACACACACACACCATATTACCAAATAGCTTAAACAGGAAGGAAGCAGGCAGGAAAGGGAACAGGGAGGGTGTGTGTGTGTGTGTGGGGGGGGGGGGGGTTGCCATGGTAACCACATGCTTGGTTAGTTAGCGGGGCGTAGCTGTGTTCAGTCATACCCTGGAATTGGCCCTCATGCAGATCCGTAAGCCTGAAGGGGTCTGCCGAACACCAAGTTGCTACTTTTTCTTGCTTCAAGTCCATGCTTCCTCGAGTCTGGAGATTGTGAAACCATTTTAGAGTCATCTTATGTAAATCCCGCTACCCAGAAGGCTGTGCAAGGAGTCTTCCATTAGCCCTCCCCTCCTCACCTATGTCCCTTTCCCCCTCTATCTCTCTGCATAGCAGGAAAGAGAGAAGGAGACCAAAGTCTACCTGGCTCTCTACAGCCCCCTGCAGGACGCACCTGACACTGCAGCTGATCACTCCCACGAAACCCACCCTGTCTGTCATGTGTCTCTTCTCCTCCCTTCGTCTTGTCCATCTCTCTGCATTCTCCCCCTCTCCCCCCCTGCCTTCGTTTGTGCTGTACTCCCACCCCCCCCCCCTTCCTCTAACTCTCTTCAGTTGTACTCTCCCTCTCTCTATCTCCTCCTCTCTCCCTCTCCATCTCTCGGTGTGTGCTGCACTCTCCATGACTCTGAAGTGCAGTGCTGGAGCTGAGCTGTAGAAAGCTGCTAATCCTAGATGAGCTAGCCTGCTCATTAAACGGAGTGTCTGCCCATCAGGGGTCTGGCTCTCCCTGTGAGAAGATGTGCGCGTCATCGTTTCCTGCTCTCTGCTTGGAGACGGGCTTGTCGCCGCTGGAAGTGTATTGGTAGTAGATGGTAGTGGGTTGGAAGTGATTGCGTGTGTTCCTGGGAGGGTCACTTTGAGGGCGTCGGGCGCCCGCCTCTGTGTCGGCGTTGTCGGGGCGAGCGGCGTTTGTCCACGGCCCCGGCAACGGCCCCTGTGCAATCAGATAGCAGGCGCGTTTCACTTCACAAGGTCAGCCAGGCGTCCTGTGCACTGTTCCTCCTCCCCCCCCCCCCCACCCCCCCCCCCCGCTGAGGTTGAGCCCCTACACCCCCCCCACCCCCCCTTCACCCCCATTCTCTCACTCTGAAGACATGCCCCCCCTTACCCTTCATGGCCCCCTTCCCCAACTCTCTTTTCCATTTCTCCTTCCACCATCCATCCTTCAGCCCACACACACACACACACACACACACCCCTCCTCCCCCCCTGGGCTGGCTGCAGTAGCTGGATGAATGAGGGTCATTTAGCAGGGTGGCAGGCCTGAAGGGCTGTGGGCTCTTCCTGTGTGCAGAGACATGGTGGCACTGCCAGCAAGTCCAAACTCCCAGAGCAAGCCAGGGAGGGTGTTGCTCTCTCCATGCTACACACAGGCTCGCACACACACACACACACACACACACACACCCAAACAGGCACACACTCAGAGAGGCACACAACCATGACGTGTGTGTGTGTGTATTTCAAGTGTAAATATGAACTGCGTGTGTACTGGAGCAGCCCCATGTTCATCATGTCTCCCTCTCTGTGTTTCGTTCGCAGTCCACCCAAGCCCACCACCGTGGTCGTGTCAGGAGTGGTCACCAAGGTAACCCCCTCCCTCCGCCCCCGACACACCCACATACATTCACATATTCATCATCAACCAAAACTGGGAAGCCGAGTCTACTGGGATGTGTGTGTGTGTGTGTGTGTGTGGAGGGGGGGGTGATTTAGAGAGTGCAGTAGAACAAAGCGGTGTAGTGAAGGTGGGAGAGAGACGCCCAGGGAGGTGGCACCGGCAGGAAGAATCTGGCTGCACGCCCTGACGTGTGTGTGTGTGTGTGTGTGTGTGCGCGCGTGTGTGTGTGTGTGGCAGGGTGACCGCGGTGTCCTTGAGCAGGTCAGAGCGGCCGGTGCACGCCCCTGGCTGTGTGTTTGAGCTGCACTCACACACCGTCGGGTCTGAGCGGGGGAGATTGTCGGGATACCAGCAACATGGCAGGATCCCCACTTTACAACTCTTATCTGTCCCGTCCCCCGTCCCTCATCCCCCAACCCTGGAACAGCCTCATCTACCCCCTCCCCCCCCCCCCCCCCCCCCCGTGCAGCAGCTCAACAACCCAGCACACACCCACACAGAAACTGGCAGGGAGGCAATTAGAGTGCTCTGATTATTATTATTTCTTTTTTATAATTATTGTTTTTTTTGGGGGGGGAGATATATGATTGGATATGAGGCTGAACGCCAGAACACGGTTTGTCCCAGTGGGTTCAAATCCACAGGAATATGAGTGCTGTATTTGCTGGTCACTGCACGGCTTGGGTTTGTGGATGCAGTGATTGGTGTACAACAGTGTTGGCAGGCTCTGCTCTCCAGAAACCGAGCTAGTGCGGACGGCAGCGAGCTGGCTCTCCGCTGTCGGGTAGCCGTCTGGTCACATGAGCCCTGGTGAGAGGGGTCACATGACCCCTGGTGAGATGAGGTAATTACATAAATGTAAGGAGCTTGATGATCAGGGTCAAACGGATCCAAATTCCACTCAGGAATTAGCAGTCAGTCGAACTGCTGTCCTACATATGACTCTCTTGCCCTCAGAGAAACACACACAGTCCTCTTCCTCTTACTGCTCCCTGAACCTCATGCACTCACCACATCCTCCTTTGACCTTAATCCGCTGTGTGTGTGTGTGTGTGTGTGTGTGTGTGTGTGTGTGTGTGTGTGTGTGTGTGTGTGTGTGTGTGTGTGTGTGTGTGTGTGTGTGTGTGTGTGTGTGTGTGTGTGTGTGTGTGTGTGTGTGTGTGTGTGTGTGTGTGTGTGTGTGTGTGTGTGTGTGTGTGTGTGTGTGTGTGTGTGTGTGTGTGTGTGTGTGTGTGTGTGTGTGTGTGTGTGTGTGTGTGTGTGTGTGTCGATCCAGAGGTTTAAATAGTGGTTGCATAACATTTCCATCTGGCTTCCCAACTGAAAATATGAATACTAACTCTTTATGAATTCAACGTATACATGGGGCCCGATCTTCAAGTCGCTGTCGAATAACTACAAATCACAACAGCGTTCCCAGCAATTATTTTGTTCAAGAGAGGACATCATATAGGCTATCTATAGTCTCAAACAACAATGGTAATTTGCGTGTGTGTTCGCGCATGCAAGCACAGTGCTGTGTGGGCAGTTCCTAAGGAGTTTAGCTTGGTGACTCAGCCAATGAAGCTGGGATCCACATCAGTTTCAACTAATCTGGCCCCTCTTCTAACAACACCCACTATGTCTATGACGAGAGAGAGAGAGAGGGCGAGGGCGAGGCAGGGAGAGTAGACATTAGAAGGGATGGGAAAGCAAGATAATGAAGACGGTGTGCGTGAACATTTATCTGTCAGAGGAAACACCAGCCCATGATACATACACAACTGAGTCGACCCTAAAGCGTGCACTGTGTGTGTGTGTGTGTGTTTTCAGGGGGATAAGGACTTCACACCAGCAGCTGCCCAGGTGGCCCACCAGAAGCCCCAGGCCTCCATCTCCAAGCTGCCTGCCTCCCACCACCTCACCCAGCATATCCACCAGCCCCGCAAGTGAGCCAGCCCCCACTAGGTTAACTGCTAGGCTACTTTCAACAGACCACGTTCTAGTTGCCCCTAGACACAGATCCGAGTTCACCTACGTGTTGTCTAGCCCCTGATAAGATTCGTGGAGGTTTTAGGGAGGGTAAACTGATCCTAGATCTGTGCATTCGGGCAACTTTTACCCCGAGCCATTTCAACTCACCAAATCGGACCACAGCAGCCGACCTATCACAGCAGCCTACCGACCAACCCAACAACCAATCACTTGTCAGTGATGAGTGTAAGCTCCAGCCTTTTAGCCAAGACTTTCCTCGCCGGCCACTGGAACCAATCAACCAACTTTGTTTATACCCTTGCAACTAACCAATGAGTGGACTTGTCAGGGTTGAAGATGCAATCTACCAATAGTTGTCTTGTTTCGAGTTTATTGCTGAGGTTGGTGTTCCCCAACTGTTTGTAAGCATTGAGCAGAGACCAAGAATAAGCCAATGACAGAATGGCATTAATCAATGATTCAGCCATCCAACCAATCACCGCAAGTGCTCAGGTTATGGGGGTAATCCTGTGAAGCATTCCTTGTGATCCCTTAGGAAGGAGGTGGACCCCACATGTACACACCTCCATTCCCCTTTAACCATTACTCAAGTGTCGTTCAATTTCAACACTAAAGTTCAGGGTTCCTACAAAGACAAAGCAATGCCAAGAAGGAGTAATTTCCTATGTTTATTTAATAAAGTTTAAAAAGAAAACCATATGTTTATTTTTTGTCTCCCTCAAGTTTGTGTTCTTGAGAGAATTGTACAAATTGTAGTCAGTGAGTGGACTTAGGCATTAGGTGTGGTTGTCATTATAAATAAAGATTTATCATGAAGTCACTGCTATCCATGTTGTGGTCTTTCAGGATGGATGGATGGATGGATGGATGGATGGAGAAAGTACAATCCACAGACAAATATCGTTGTTTTGGGATTTCTTCAGGGTTGGAGCAGTAGTGTGATTTGTAGCTAGCTGCTCCATCTTAGGCTTGTCTTTACCTCTCCGCACTGCCAGGTGTTTGCATTGGCATCTGACAGTACCTCCATCTGTGTCCAGGTGTTCTGTCGGTTTACATTAGCTCAGGAAACCAGGTGTGCTATTGCTCGCTAGCATTGGAGGCAAAACTCACTAAATGAAACTTAATGGGACTGCAGCACAGTCCCTGAAGTCTGCAGAAGGTAATGTGATAAAAAAAAAAATCATCAAATACAAGCTGCACTAGATCATACAACAATATTTTAGAAATTTGAAATAGTGCCTCCAATTCTTGTCGGAACTTCTGCTCTTTCCTCCAGCCGAGTTTTGTTGACAGTGGTTTCTCAAAATAAGCCAAGGAGGAAAGCCTGCTTTGCCTAAGGCGATTGGTTAGAGCAGAACTGCTGGAACTCAATTGTCTGGAAAGTAACGGGCCCTCCCAAAATGTGAAGTGGACATTCTATGGGCACTGAGCTGTCTGTGGTGTGAACTCTCAGAGGGTCTCAGTGGCTTACGCAACTATTTTATAGGGGACAGAAGTTATTTTTCTACTGGAAAAATCTTATGTATTGTACCTTTTAGTTATTGGATTCCTTGAATCATTTGCCTAATGCAATGAAAATACATTAAAGAGTAGGACTATATGCCCCAAATCTTTTACTGAACCAGCCCCTGCGCATATATTTTTTTTAATCAATAATAATTCTTTATTACGAAAAAAGAGTCAGGACCATCAAATAATTGTCTGAAAAAAAACTGGATTGTTTAGTTCAGTTATGCACATGCATTTGCCACAGGGGTTTAATAACAAAAATAAGTTGACTCTACTAATCTCTTCACACAGTTTATGTTTGTCAAATGTAAACCATACTTTCGGTAGGCCTTCGGCTTTTTCAAAAGAGCAGACAAACACATAAATGATAGGCCTTTCTGACCACTTTTCCCACATTCGCCAGCCATCTTGGTACTGTGCCAGTTTGTTAGCTTCTTTAGCCTTCATGGCCAGGTGTTCTGCCAGTTAGCGTTAGCGTCTGCTTGAGCCAGGGACCGCTAATTAGGTGCACCCAACAGCTGTTCTGGTGTGTGGTTCTCAGCACGTACAAAGTAGCTCTAACCAGTTGAGACCGGTCATTTCAGTTGTGGGTATTTCTACGGTCTACTATTATCATATCTGTCTCAGCTTGCTACTTGTTCTCTGCTCTAAAAGATCTTGAAAGGGAGAGAGATTAACACTTTTAGGTTAACTGCTAGATACAGTGGTCTAACAGGCTTTCGACACAAACTCCACTGACATGGGCAGCGGTTCTGGGCAAGGGGGGCCAGGGGAGGCCAGCAACAAGCTTGGACCCCCCTTGTGGCCCCCCAGTATGACAACAATAATATTGAATGTACCTGATCCCTTAACAGTACAACAGGCCCCAGCATGGCCATCGCAGTTGAAATGGTTTAGAACCTCCCCTGCAATTCCAGCCAAGTCCTGAGGAGAGATTCCTAGAAATATAGTTACCATGATCTAGTTGCGGGACTGACCCCATTCAGACCTGCAGTACCTCTCACGACCAGAAGAGTGCACTAGTCACAGATCCATCAGCTCCATCCCTGGGGCAGGTATAAGGTATAACCTCTCAACTCATCTGCGATCAGTTTACCGTCCCCTAAAATCATAACCCCACCAATCCTAGGAGAACACATGGACTGTGGATAACCAAAGGAGCAACCCTTCTGCGCGCTCCAGATTTATTTCGGATTGGAGGAGAAACGCTGACCTAGCTCGGCAGTTTCTAATCGCAGGTGACAATCGAAGGCAGCAGCTGCTCAGATAGAACTGTGACCTAGATATTATCTGATGGATGTGGGGCTTCGCTGGCCTTATATTACGCCTGCTCAGTCCAGATAAGAACAGAGAGCTGTGGCTCGGCTGGAGCGGACCTGCAACAGTTTGTTACGTAAAGTACACCAAACCAGGGAGGTTGTTCTTGTTAAAACGGCGGTGTCATCTGTTGATGGATTCCTGGCTCTTGGTCTGTAGCTTTCATCACCATGATGAATGTTAGTTTTGTGGTACAGCCCAAACAATTCCCCGTGGGAAAGGGAACAAAAGATGATAGAATAAAAGTATTCAACAAAGAGCATTTCATGAAGTCATGTTTCATAAGCAACCTGAAATGATTAAATGTGCGGCTAAGGGTTGCCAAAGTCACAAGAGATGGCACATTGAAGTAGGCTAGGCCAACTACACAAACACTAATGAGGCGTGTGCCTTTCTCACGTGACAGTTTTGCAAATCAATTGTTTAAAGCAGGGCTTCCCAATCCTGGTCCTCGGGCCTCCCTGCCCTGCATGATTGATGATGTTTCCCTGCTCCAAACACACCTGATTCAAATGAATGGTCATTATCAGGCTTGGATAACGACCATTCATTTGAATCAGGTGTGTTGGAACAGGGAAACATCGAAAACATGCAGGCCAGGATTGGGAACCCCTGGTTTAAAGCATCCTTGAGCACATCAATCAAGTGTCAAAATCGGACATTTGAGAAACCATATTTGTAAACCAGTTCATGATTTGTCAGAGAGAAGGATGAGTGGGAAACACTCCTTTTCAGGACTGAAATTGCTTCCCGTGGGCAGTGTTCTCTCTTGAATGTTACTGCATATAGCCAACAGAGTTTATTTACTAGAATGATTTGGCCTAGCGCTACTTTGGGTGACCCAGTAAGAACACTCATCACCATGCCTATTAGACACACATCTTAAGCCGTCCGTCCTAGGGGGTTAGAACCATGAAATTGTGTTCTTGTGAAAAAATTGATCACGCTATATCAGTGCATTCCCAGTTGCTCTGTTTTAACCTTGTGGCAGTTTTTTTGGTTGTAACCCTCATTGTTTTGTATTAAAATCCAAGCTGAAAGGGAAGTGGCCTGGTAGCTTAAGTCTTTATCTTAACACCCAGATGTGTAGCTGAATTAGCACGGCTCGTTTTCCAGCTTCATAATGACATTCACTTTTTACGGGATTGCACCGACGTGGAGGAGGGTGTATCTCAGTCGTTAAGAGTATTTGACTGCAGATCAAGCGGTTGCTAGTTCAAATCCCCCTTACTGGATGTCACTTTCGATGACAGCGTCTTCTAAAGTGTTATAATAATAATGACTAAGCAAACGTTAGTTACGCAACGATACTGCTGGATCACTGGCAAACCACATCTCAAAGAGAGCATCAACATAAATGGAATACTGTATGAACGTATAACAACCACAAGGCAAAATATCCAAAGTAAAACAAGCCATTTTACAATATTTATTAACGCCAGAGTAGAATTCCACTGAGCTGTACCGTAAAGAGTTATAACATCATAATGTAAACCGTTATAACGTACAGCTATGTACAGTTATGACATTACAGTAATAACATAAACAGTTAGAATATAATTCCAGTTGTCTCCCAAAATCCAACAGTAGATATAGTGTATGATTACAACAGTGTGTAGCATTGGAATGGATTTTTAATTAAGAAAAATACATTTCACATTTTAAGTGTCAAAATAAAATATATTGTAGTAGAAAATAAAAAGCCATCTTCATATCTAAAAAAAATACCTGATTAGGTACATTCTAGTTGCAAAATACATTCATACGATTGCTCTTTAAAAAATGCGGAGAACATAGCTGCTATTATAATATTAAAGCAAGATACAAAATAAAAACAAAAGTTATTGCTCAGGTAAAAGTTACTAGTCTTTAAGCTTATCTTTCACTTTCAGTCAATATGACATACAGGAGTGTTCAGTTATTGTTTTAAAGACAGAACCCCAAGCACATTATTTCAATTCAACATGCTTTTTGATCGACTGTTTTGTTAGAGTTCGATACAGGTATATCTGTTTCAGTTCACTTCTCAGTTATTGTTTGTGTTTTTAACCTCAGAGTCAAGACAGGGGTTTCCCACCCTTGTCCTGGAAATCTACCCTCCACACTCTCATACTGGAGTGTAAGCCAACAGGAAGGTAGCTCACCAAACAGGGTTCCTTGATCTAGACGACGGATTGTATCCAAAAACATCTTTCTGATCCCCTGAATCATAAGCAGTACAAAATAAAGCGCGGTCACATTTATAAAAACGAGAGGAAGAACAACAAAAAAACGGGAATAAATACAAAAAATTATAATATATTAAATAATTATCGAATGAGCGTTTCAAGTATCAAAGACCCTCTAGTCCTATGTCTGGTCACCTCTCTCCTTGTGCTTCCTCGTCCTCCTGCCCGTGATGTCATTTCCTCTTCCCAGCAGCCAGGTGTTTCTTGGTGGCGGCCTCCAGCCTCCTCCGCTCCGCCTCTTCGGCTTTCTTCCTCTCCTCCTTCAGTTCCTTGTACCTCCACTTGGGGATCTGGAGCAGGTGGTTCCCCTCCTTGGTGCTGCTCTTCCTCCGCACCCGCTCCGGCTCGTAGGTGGGCGTGGGCGCCTTGCAGATCCGCACCTTGGGCACGGACAGGCCCGGACGCACGCTGCTCCGCCTCACCATGTTGAGGGGCAGCAGGCTGGTTCTCCGCAGGGTCTGGGAGGAGCAGGCTGCCAGGAGGCCCAGGTTGGGGTTGGAGGCGCTGGGGCTCAGGGACTGCGCCTGCAGGCTGGCCCGGCGGTCGCGAGGGGGCCTGGGCAGCAGGGTGACGCGGGCGTTCTGGAAGAGCTTGTGGTGGTTGTCGATCCGCTCGGGGTTGAGGGCGTGGAGCTCCTTGGCGCGCTGGCGCCGGAGGATCTCGGGGACGGCGTGGCGGCGTCTGCCCACGCACGGCGGGCTGTCGGGGCACACCTGCACAGCAGACAGGGAGGATTACTATGGATTACAGGTCACACAACAACAACAAAAACTTCCGCACCCCAACCTCCCCAGCTGGGAGAGGAACTGGGACACGAGAGAGAGAGAGCGAGAGAGAGAGAGAGAGAGAGAGAGAGAGAGAGAGAGAAAGAGAGAGAGAGAGAGAGAGGGAGAGAGCGAGAGAGAGAGAGAGAGAGAGGAGGGAGAGAGAGAGAGAGAGGGAGAGAGAGGGAGAGGGAGAGGGAGGGAGAGATGGAGGGAGAGATGGAGGGAGGGAGGGAGGGAGAGAGAGAGAGAGAGAGAGAGAGAGAGAGAGAGAGAGAGAGAGAGAGAGAGAGAGAGAGAGAGAGGGAGAACGGATATGAAGAGGAGGAAAAACCCAAAAGATGTGTGCGAGGAGGTGAGACGCCAGCCTCTATCTGACCCGTGTTGCTGACAGTGCACAACGGCTCAAACGGAGGGAGAGAGACAAGACCGACGGACGACAGCCGACGAGCGGTCATACCGTGCGACACGCCACGGCCACGAAGGGGCTCCCCAGGGCGGTCGTCACGGTGACCAGGTGGTCGAGGACGCCGTCCTCCGTGGGCTCGGTGACGTTGGCGAAGTTGAGAGCGCCGCGGACCGTGTCGGACAGGCGCTTGAGACAACCGCGCGGCTCCTTGGCTTTGGCCACCAGGGCGGCGAGGTGAGGCCACTCTGGACTGGAACAACAACAACAACAGTCCTCTGTGATGTCACAACTACATCATAAACAACAACATCCCCCCCACACACACACACGCTGAAGTTGTCCTGGTTTAGTACTCTGTATTTACCGACTAGTAAAACCTGGCCTTTCCTTCACCACCAAAACACAGGAACTATGCACTGCTAATCCTTGACTTTCAGATGTACTGTCTTTCCTTTCAGCTCCATCTGAATGACCAAAATGTCACATTGTCACGTGAACTGTGCGTGCGGCCACGTCGGGGGCGAGGGCGGGTCTGTACCTGTAGGCGTCGCACATCTGGTGCGGGCAGGGCCGCGTCTGCAGGCGCGTCATCATCCACGCCGTGTCGTACCTGCCCGTGAACCACGCCCACTCCCTCGGGGTCAGACCCCTCCCGAAATCCCTGGCGTACGCGTCCGCTCCTTAGAGAGAGGAGGGGGGGGGGGGGGGGGTAAGGAGGGATGGAGGTGTTGAGAGAGGAGGGGAGGAGGAGCGTGAGCCAGGGAGAAAAGGATAAGGGTGGGGCGGGGGGGGGCAGATGCACAGCCCAGTGGGTGTCGTGTGTGCACGCGAGCGCTGTGTGTGTATGGTGGGTGTGCTGACGGTGTACTTGGTGTATGTGTGTGGGTGTGGTAGGCGTGTGTTCATGTGGGGCTTGTGCCTCCGTGTGGGAGGGCGCATACGAGTGCGGCCGTATCTACCTGCCATCATCAGGGCGCGGACGCACTCCACCCTCCCCTGCATGGCTGCCTTCATGAGAGCCGTGAAGCCGTGACAGTTCCTCCTCTCTATGTCCAGCCCAGAGAAGTAGTTCAGCAGGTAGTTACTGATCATGATGTGTCCTGGAGAGGGAGGGAGAGAGGGAGGGAGGAGGTAGAGAGAGGGAGGGAGGAGGTAGAGAGAGGGATGGAGGGAGGGGGAGGGGGAGAGGGACGGTTGAGAAAGGACAGAGCGAGGGAAGAGAAAGAGAAACGGAATGTTGTGAAACTCGGGACTGAGAAACAGCAGCGCTTGTTTGTGTCGGTGTGCGTGCGTGCGGGCGTGCAACCCCTACCTGCCTGTGCGGCAGTGATGAGGGCGGTGTTTCCCTCGTGGTCCTGCCAGTTCACATCCAGATGAGGACACTGAGACAGAGCGATGACCACGTCCACGTAACCCTGGTAACACGCCACCATCAATCCTGTCTGGGAGACGCAGAGAGACAAAACACTTCAGATGAACCATGCCGTCTTTTAAAAGGTATGGTAGCAGTTCAAGCTGTTGCTGTTGGACAGCCCTGGCACTAGAATGACAGGATTATGTGAAAAGAAACCCAGGCACACAAACTGAGGTTTAGTTTCATCCCGGGTTTAGTCCCTGGGAGATCCAGTTCAACTTTGTTGGGAAAGCCTACAGTATATTAGGCCAGTGAATAAGATAATAATAAGATGAATACTCTCTAGTTCCAGAGCTCCCAGCACTCCCTGATGTCTATGCAAAACATTTGATGTGTGTGTGTGTGTGCGTGTGTGTGTGTGTGTGCATATTTAGAAATCAAAGGGTTCTTTGATTTCTGTCCAAAACTAATACCAGCATATAAACAAGAAGTCTTTTGTAACTGTATACACTTCTGATCTCATATCACTGGAACTGTTTTCAGAACACAAGCGTGTGTGTGATGTGTACACAGTCTGGAAATTCCATGTGAAGATCGCAGGACTTTCTGGAAGATCCACACTTCCTTATCCAAAACAAACTGTAGTTTACCGTCAGGGATGGCTGAGGGCGGGAGGGGAGAGGAGAGGAGGAAGAGAAAAGGAGAGAGGGAGAGGTAATGACACCAGCTGAAGGTACATGTATGTGTACCAATGTTTAACCCTTGTGCTGCCTTTGGGTCACATGACCCAAAGGTTCACAACGAACCATCGTTGTGTTTACCCAATTGTACCCAATACAAAAACAAATAAATAGCATTTTCTTTTAACCTTCGCAATGTGGGGGGTCTGAGACAGCCCGACGGTTAAAAGAAAATTCCTCACTTTGTTTTTGTATGCGGTAAAGTTGTCGCAATACGACGGTGGGTCACAATGACCGATGGGTGAGATTGACCCGAAGATAACACAAGGGTTAAATCCCCCCCTCTCTCTCTCTCTCTCTCTCTCTCTCTCTCTCTCTCTCTCTCTCTCTATGTCTCTATGTCTCTCCAAAGTTGCTTCATCCACAAGGCACACTCCAAAACACAGACAGTTTGCTTGCTTTAAAATGGTCATTACACTAAACCAAATATCAATATCTAAGAGCCGTGTGTGGGTGTGTGTGTGTGTGTGTGTGTGGATGTAAGTGTGTTTGTGTGGCCCTCATCTACTGACTGCTCATTTCCACAAACCTTTCGAAAAGCACTGGTTTTATATAGTTGTGCTATAGTTAGCATAGTGTGGGACTTGCAGTGCTAGCCTTTTGACACGTCAGGACCAGGGCACACATTCTGCTAGAAGCATGGAGAGGCTTCTACACCCCTGCAGAACACCCAGACAGGGGGGTTTGGGTTAGGGATGTGAGTGGGGGGTGTGGGTTAGGGATGTGAGTGGGGGGTGTGGGTTAGGGATGTGAGTGGGGGGTGTGGGTTAGGGATGTGAGTGGGGGGTGTGGGTTAGGGGTGTGGGTGGGGGGTGTGGGTTAGGGGTGTGAGTGGGGGTGTGGGTTAGGGGTGTGAGTGGGGGGTGTGGGTTAGGGATGTGAGTGGGGGGTGTGGGTTAGGGGTGTGAGTGGGGGGTGTGGGTTAGGGGTGTGAGTGGGGGGTGTGGGTTAGGGATGTGAGTGGGGGGTGTGGGTTAGGGGTGTGAGTGGGGGGTGTGGGTTAGGGGTGTGAGTGGGGGGTGTGGGTTAGGGGTGTGGGTGGGGGTGTGGGTTAGGGATGTGAGTGGGGGGTGTGGGTTAGGGGTGTGGGTGGGGGGTGTGGGTTAGGGGTGTGGGTGGGGGGTGTGGGTTAGGGATGTGAGTGGGGGGTGTGGGTTAGGGGTGTGGGTGGGGGGTGTGGGTTAGGGATGTGAGTGGGGGGTGTGGGTTAGGGGTGTGGGTGGGGGGTGTGGGTTAGGGATGTGAGTGGGGGGTGTGGGTTAGGGGTGTGAGTGGGGGGTGTGGGTTAGGGGTGTGGGTGGGGGGTGTGGGTTAGGGGGTAGAGAGGATCGTTTGCTGAAGGTTGCTTCTCCTTGGCAGCTCTCCAGAACTCTCTCTGGGTTCCTCTTTCTTCCTTTTTCACACCTTGCAGTATGTCTGGGGTAATCACAAAGTTTAGTAAGCATTTACGTGCACACACACACACACACACTGACACGCATGTAATCACGCACAAGCACATAAGGTATAGAGCATGAACCCACCATATTGTGCAACGCTGTGGGTTGTGGCTGAGGCTAAAGGGCTAAAAATAACCAGAGACAAACACTCAGGGCTCAGCACTGCTGAAACAATCAGAGAAAGAGGCACTTGCAGGAAAAAGAGAGAGGGGGAGTGTGTGTGTGTGTGTGGGTGTGTGTGTGTGTGTGGGTGGGTCAGTATGACTACAATGCCTTA